>CM041777.1:464162655-464183868 GCA_023374045.1 Limonium bicolor | reverse complement strand
TCGGAAATCACTATATCACCCCATCTCTTATAAATCTTTAACAATTTAATAACTATCTTATTATAAGGTAGTATTTTAATTTCTCAAATTCTCCAAACTTGGTCAAAGTCTCCTATATAGTCAACTTTGACTTCAAATACCAAATTGGAACCAAACTTTCGGTAATCACCAAATATACCCAATAGTTTTCTATATTTGCAATTTTGACACAAAACTTTATAAAATGTTATAATTTTTATTAATTTCATTTAAAAACCCAAAATTCCTCTAAATTAAGCCCACGGCCTAATAAATTGCTAGTAATTACCGTTTGACCCCAAACTTAATTATATAAGCATAAATTAAACTAAATAAGCTTTAAATTTAAATTAAAATGGCCTAATGACATGGCCTTATTACAACCTTGCTTTATAACATAAAATTACACATAAATAGCTCAAGAATACTTTAAACTCTCGGCCTTACACACATCTTTTCTTTATTTAGCAATTTTTCACATAATGTCTTAAATTTGACAATTATGCTTATTAATTAGTTATAAAATTTATTAAACCATTCCTTAATCACCTAAGGTCAAAATAAGACCTATAAACCTTGTTCACTCACGGCAAAATACATATACATATGTATAATTACATATTAATATACCAAGTGAAGGTTTAAGTGATTTATACCTTATTTTTGCCAAGGTAAGGCCTTGTTTGGCCACGGCGGTATGGAGATTTATTTTCCACAGCTTAGTTTACATGTTTTCAAACAGCAATTAAGGCATGATTAGTCTCCAAGCAAGATCTAACCATAAGAAGTGTTTAATGTCAATTTTCAAGGTAAAGTTTACCTTAAAATAACAAGGTAACCAAAGTGTTATTCGGCCTGTATTTACAGTAGATAAGGATCATCAAAATAGCTACTAAAACCAAGCTTCAAACTGGTATAACTCAGATTAGAAAATGGCTAATTTTTACCTTGATTAAGATGCCAAAAATGGTGTTTTTGGCTTGGATCTGGTTATACCTTGAAGTTCTTGGTGTACCAACTGAATAATCATGTTAAGATGAATATTATAAGCTAGGAAACAAAGTGTCATAACCGGATTTGAAGGGAATCAAAAGATATGTGCTTAAAGCACATTTTTATACCTTAAGAACAAGATTAGCTTTCTCCACCTTCTTCCCTTGTTAATGCCGAGATATACCCTCCATTTAACCTCCAAAACAACCCAAGAACATTGATGGAAATGGTTGATGCTTTGCTCCATGGAAAGAGGTAAGAATTGTGAAGAAAATGAACATTAAATAGCTTAATAAGCTTACCTAGATCAATTGGTGTTCACCTCTGTTCTTGGTGTGTTAGCCACGGTTTTAGAGAAGCAAGGAGAGGTTAGAAGAGTCTGGTGTCGGCTGGGAAGCAAGACAAATGAAGAAGGTAATCAAATTTTGCTTATAAGTTAAGTTTATATTAGTTAATTGAATAGTAAATGGTGATTCACCAAATTGATTAGATATTATGTGTTAATGCTGTGTGAGCTGTCTTCCCAGCTCCCTTGCTGCCGACTTCATAAGGCAAGGATGGTCAATTAATTGACCATTGACCAAACTTAGTCAATCTTGCGTAAAAATGCACTATTTGGGTTACTATTCATACTAAATTGCCAATTTTGATTTTTAATTTTCAAACTTTGATTTAGACTTTAAAATATAGTCTATCATGTCAAATTAATGATTTAAATGATATACTCCAGTCTTTAAAAAGACAAAAAGTCATTCTCTTAGAGCTCATACACAAAAAATGTGCTTTAAGGTGTTTTAGTGCACATTTTGTGTCACAGGGTGTTTCTGAGCTTAGTTTTCTTTGAGAACAGTTTTGTTGTGTTACTTACCTCATTACAATACTTAGGAATCCACTTTGGATCTAATTTGAGGTCATACAATCATTATGGTGCTTTAAAGCACAATTTTGGCTTTACCGATCTTAAGGCATGTTTTTGCCTTGTTGAGATCTTTAGATTGTTCCTCAATGGTATTTAGATGTTTATTAACCATCTTGGATCATTAATAGATCATTTAATTATGTTTTTAAGGTTAGGGGTATTTCACTCCAAGTATCACAATTTCACCACAATTCTTATAGCATACTTAACTTACCGTATACTATATCATTTAAATCGTATAGTGTAAATATATTATATGGTTTGAAATTTCCGAAAATACCAAACAGTCTCTTAGGCTCTGTTTGTTTTTGTTTTAACCCTTCAACTTTTCACATTTATTCTTTTATCACAAACCTCTTAATATTTTTACCTACATTTGTTTTATCATCCAAACATTACAATAATTATAACATATAGTTTGTATATGTTATTTTCTTCCATATTACCGAACAGCCCATAGCTGTTTGGTAGATTTCTTTTCCCGCCACTATCTTTTCCTTATTTACAAAATAACCACATATATCATCATAATGTTTATACATGTGTTATACTATATGTTTTTAATATTCATTATTGAATATAACCTATAGTTTCTTACCATTATTTGCTCACAGCCCCATGAACTTTTAAAAAAAAAATCTTATTTCCGCCCACAAATCTTTTTCCTTATCTTCATTTTGACCCCTTCTTTTATAATGTACTTTCTATTTGTCACAAAACTATGTATTATACACTCTTATTAATATACCCACTTATATAACTCCAAGAATTCCCAAATTTAATACTTAAGATATAAACAATCATATTAACCAAATTACACCTCTAATTTTCAGTATTTACATTTTATACCCCATAAGTTTTATAAATTCAACATTCCTCTTATAATGTTAACATAAGTTCATAAATTAATTATTTATGACATTAAATTTGGTCAAACCCCCTAATATGGTCTATGTTGACCCAATAATTTTCAGTTTGACTAGGAGTGTATAATTACAGTTTGACCCCTATAATTTTCATAAATTATATTTTGTCTCAAAACTTTATTAAATTTTTATATGATTCATGAAATAAGGTTTTAATGCATAGTCTTCGGTTATTATTTATAGTCAACTCCAAAATTTATTTAAATTACAATTGAACCCAAACTATTACGGTAATATTTATTTTTGTTCTAAATTCATTTTAAATCCATTTTTAACTTAATATGGCAATTAAGTTAAATGGCCTAAAATGCTTGGCCTTGTTACATTAATTTACATTGGATAAAATTACACATAAATGTTATAAAAACCATATTGATTACGGTTTATCCTATGGTTTTTCTTAAATGTTTCCTAAAATCATTTAATTAATCTTTATGACATAATATGTCATCTAAACCTTATATTATCAACTAAAAATGTTATAAAACATTATAATGCATAGTTTAGTCATTTAAGACCATGTTTGGTCTCGGTTTTCATCACCCATACTCTAATATTTTTATAAATTATGTTTTTGACCCATAATTAATTTCCTTGACCTTATAGGTCATTAACACACCAAAACTAACCAACCAAAATTGTTATTAAACATTTTAATACATAATTGAATTATATGATCCTATCTAAACCCACGGCTTGTATATTTATACAACAAAATACCATGAAAACCATCTTATATCATAAGGTAAGTATTACTCACCTAGTTTGATTTTCCAAGCTTCCAAACACACCAAACAGCACTTTAACCCTTCGGCCTAATTTTTAACACAAGGTTTGGTAAGTCTTTGAGGCACTAATTATATAAGCTTAATATATACATTATTAGGAGCAAAATACTCACTTGTATAAGTATATTTGGGTCTGTTCCTTTACGGTTTTGTGCAGGAGGTTTTCAATGATTTTTTTTTCCAACAGCACCTCATGCCATGAAAAGAACACATGTTAGCCATATAAGCATGGTTATTATGGGTTGATTTATGCTTGTAAAGTACATAGTATTTACCTTATTTGAAGCTGGGTTCAAGGCTTACTTGCGCCTGGTTTTTATGAGCAAAAACAATGTTAAAACTGGTGCTTAAAACTAGTACACACTCTCGGTAATACATGGGGAATAAGGCATGGTTTTAAGCTAGAAAACACATGCTATTTACCTTACTATGGAGCTGGTTTATGGGTCATTCACGCCTGTTTTTCAGTGGGCAAAATAGAATGTTAAACTGCTGTTTATACCAGTAGGTACACTGGGTAATATAAGGAGGAAACGGTGGCATTTTTCACTTACCGAAACAAGGTAAATCAAGAGTGTTGCTTGGACTTTGCTACTGCATGAACCAAGGTACTTCTCCTCTGTTTTTGTACGTGAAGAATGCAGTGAATAGGCTAGGGAAACACTGGAAGAAGACCGGTAATATAACAGAGATAGAGTAAGGTTTTTCCCTTACCGAGAAAGGCTAGCAATGGAGCTTCTTACCTGGATTTTTTTTTCTTACCGAGAAGGATGAGAATGAGGCTCTATACTTGGTTCTTCTTCTTCACCATGCAGGGCAGTTTCTTCTGGTTTTGGACGTGAAAAAAAACAGGGAGATAGCCCAGTCCATGCTAGACATATAACCGGTACAACAAGGAGATACAACTGTGGTGGAACTCACCGAAATGGTGAAGAAAAGAGACTCTCACCTGGGTTTTTTTCTCTTCAACCAGGGTATACTTCTCTATTTTTTTCCACGTAAAGAAACAAGAAGAGAGCTTAGTATAGGCTGGGGACATTACCGAAATGGAGGAGGAAGATCAAGTTGGGTTTTTTCCTCTGCTTCATGTACGTGAAAGGAGCAAGGAGAGGAGCTTAGAAGGAGCTGGGTCCTTTACCGGAAATGAGAAGGAAAGAATGAGCTAGGTTGTGCAGGTTTTTACCTTGAAAGGGTGATGAAAACCAACCCCCTTTCTTCTTCTGTTACCAGCCGAGTAACAACACTACTTCAAGCCCAACACAGCCTTTGTTTGTTGGATGCAATAAACTTGGTGAGTTCCATGAATAGAGGAAGAAGAGAGGAGTACAACAGATATATTTTTTTGTCATAGCAGCTTACCTAGTTCGTGATGCAGCAGCCATGGAAGATGAGTATTGTTCACGGTGAAAGAAACAGCAAGGAAAAGCTGTGATGCTTCCGGTTCTGGAATGATAGGAGCGGAAGGAGAAGGTACTGAAATGGAAGAAAAAGAAATCAGCTATAATGGTGTTGGGTATTGGGCTCGGGCAAGGGAGTCAAGGTACGTCTTTCTAGATATCTAGGGAACCTCTTATGCCTGTAGATGCTGTCGGGTTGGACTCAGCAAGAAAGAAAAACTGGAGCTTCCGTGGGAAGAAGAAGCCAGGGTGTTAACCGAAAAGAAAATGTAAGCGGCTATAGGTAGTAGTGCGTGTTAGTATGGCTAGAATGTCATTGAAGTAGTCAATTGCATTGAAGCTGTCGGATGGGACAAGCAGGGATGGGGTCATTAGTTTAGTTATTATATATACTAACTTGTACCTAACTTGTATAGTGATGGTCATGATGTATAATATGTATATATATGTCATAGGCTGAGTAGTAGGCGGGCTCTTGCAGATTTGCAAATGGGTAGTATTGGTAGCAGTAGTACGGTAGGAGTAAATGGATTGCTTGCCAATATATGTATATTATGTATATTCATGTAATAAAGTACCCATATTTGATGTATGGTGCTCGGTGGTGTGCAGGTCCCGCAAGTGGGTAAGGTGGGCGAATAGACAGACGGAAATGATCAGATGGGATTGGAGAAATAAGGCTATGTGTTAATATTATCAAAATAATGTACCTATGTTACTTTATTTACGTAAGGATGGTGACTCACCTTTAATCAGCATTTGGGGACGGTAACATACTATGTTATAAGTCTTAAACTGGCGGTGATATAGTAGTCAAGGTCAAGAGAATACATTGACCATAGACATGATTAAGAGGTAAAATGTTATTTTTTCACTATTTGGTTTTTATAAAACAATGCACATATTTTTGGTTATTTTGAAAAACTTGATTTATACATTTCAATGTGGTACATTATGTCCCATTAGTATATTTAAGGGTATTTAAGACCCTAAAATTAAATAGGACTCATTTTGAAGGCACTCTCACAAAAATGTGCTTTAAGGAAGCTTGGTGCACATTTTGTGTTCTAATGAGTTTCTGAGCTTGGTTTCCCTTGGAAATGGTTTTAATATGTTCATTTATGTGTTATAAGGCTCAGGTTAAAATTTTAGGTCAAACGGAGTTCGTTTGGATATTTAATCACCCTAAAAGGTCAAAGGGTGTAATTCTTGTTTTCTGTTAAACTTTGTTGTGTTTAATTTATTTTTAAGGCATGTTTAGGCCTTAATTTAATTAAATATTTGTTTAATCAATATTTAATTAATTAGAGGTATTTCAATCTACCCCCCTTAAAAAGACTTCGTCCCGAAGTCGCTTTACTTAGGTAGGTGTATTAATAACTACCCATATAATCCCATAATGTACATCTATATGATATATCATTTACACACGTCGTATTGTGCTTATACTACACATAGCCATCATTTGTGGCGTTGGTTCAAACATATGGATGTAGGCGATCCATCAGCACCGTTATTTCCTATCAGTTCTACCAACCCTGACAACCTCCCCGAGGTGTCCATACCATATCATCATTCCACATTCCGTATCTAATGATTCATTTGTATCTAAGCGATACCATATGTAATCAATCTACAATGTACAATAAATATATATATATATCACAGTATCATAAAGAAAAGTACTACACATGGGTGTAAACATATCATTCAACACAGGTACCGCATAGGATACATACATACAAGTGCACATCATACACAAACAAACCAACAACGTACGCCCCGCGTACCAAACAGGCAACATCGTATGCCCCGTATACCACCAAACATACCAACAACTACTGTATTCCCTGCATACGAAACAACAAAATTTAGTGCAAACATGTGCCCACGTACCCTACAAGTATACAACAGTCGCTCAACAAGGAGCGTTGGATACTTGGCTCTCATTGAGTTCTCTAACTCTCATGTAGGTTATTAGAGAGACGGGTATGACTCTAGCCCCTCCGGGTTCTTAAACTATCAAGGGTTAGGCACGTGTTTGCGCTCTATGGGCCCACTCGCTCCGTACGGAGGTGCAGACCCATGAATATAGGTTCAGTTTGCCTCTTTGTATTGTCGTATATTCCATCGTTGGGATTACTAGCATCTTCGCGTATCTTCTCTCATCGACTTTCAGCTTGAGTTGGCATATGACATTGGCTATTATTAGTACTTAGTGCTCTTTGCACTTGTCTTGGTAATACCGAGACGTACTAGCCTTCATGTCCACCTCGATAAAGATTGTCATCCGTGTCTCCTAGTGGTTTTGTTCCGGAGTAACATATTGTTGTAGTTCCTCGTTACTTGCTTCGTGTTGATGTCTGCTATGTCTTCCCGTGTGTCGGGTTAGCATGAACGTTTGTATGGTTCTTCCTGCTTCTGGCAGGGGAAATCTATATGTTGTGCTCGTATTCATGTTGGTCGCTTCCGTGCGTACCATATTCCAGTCGATCGACGGTTGTCAGTTATTACAACGTTTGTTCCTTGCTCGAGGCATCTGCTAGTGTGCTAGCTTTGTCTTTCTTCGTTGCGTAGTCACGTGTTTAAGTTCACATCATCTGGTAGATTCCTCTGGATTGCAAGAACTTGCATGATCCATACAGTGGGTTTCCTGTTTTTGTCATCAGCGTCGTCGTCTTGGAAAAGTCTCCATGTCTAGACTGTGTACTGTCTGCTAGTCTGTGTTGAAGATTTTTTTTTTCTCTAGCCCGTTGGTTTAACTGCGGCTCTCCTCGTCCATCTTCGAGGTGATCTGCATCATTGTCCATAGCACGGAGTTGACTACTTCTCGTGTTCCTAACACTACTTGTCTACATGCATGGGGTACCATACTGATACATTACTACTTACCTGACTAACTTTATAAATAAGTCTGTCAGGCCCACATGCTCCTATCGGAGTGCGGTCGTCCCATGTCCCGTTTAGTAAACTGGTAGCGTCTGTCACACGGCTATTGTGAAGTATTCTATTGTCAATCTCCCTTGTTGATGGATGTCCTTATTGTGGTTCGTTGTTAATTAGTTCGCATTGTTGGTGATCTTGTCGTAAGCGTTACTGTTCTAGTAGTACGGATGATAAAGGTAGTTGAAGACACTATTTTTTTTGCTCCTTGGACTCACGTCCTTAGTAATACATTTCATCTGGTATTCACCCCTAACGGTAGTACTTGGTTGTTAATCAGTGAAACGTTAAATGTTGATTCGTCTATATGGCTGCAATCGGTTTACGTAGTATTTGTGCTGAGTTAGCGACGCCAGGTCTCATATCTCAATCTCCTTGAGCGCTATACATATTCTTTTCCTCCAGGTTTAATCATTATCACATCTCACCTATAATTTCCGATACAGCGTAGGGTAAGTTCTCATACTTGTGTATTCATTTTTGTCCCCTGTTCCATTTAATTGGGTGTATTTGCATGACTGCTTGACTCTTCACTTTCTAACCATTCTCATTGGCGGTACTGCATCGACAAGGGGTATGCCAGTTCTCACCAGATTATGTTTGTCCTTAGGACTAAACGTTTATCACTATTAGTGATTAGCATTGACTGCTGGTATATATTCGTGGTATTCGGCTAGTAAGCAATGTCTTTGTTGTTACTTATTGTTTAGTGCTAGTTATTTGTAACTGCAGTTATTTATATTTCAAGTGCGTGATTTGGCGCCTGTTAGTTAATCATTATTGTTGTGTTAGTAATATACCTCGAAAGGTATTCGGAGTCGATGTTCCCGGTCTCCTGGGTTCATGCTCTTTATTCGTACATTAGGTACTTGCTTACTTGCGCTATTTAGCGTTCAGTTTGAGTGTTTTGTCATATTGATTTAGTTGTTTGCCATTATTTTAATTTATACATTCATTCATTATTGACAGTCGTCACAATAGTAGACGACGTGTCTTTAACACATATTGATGCTTATCATTTTTACATGGCAGAACGCCAATGGCAGTAGCCATTATTCTACTTAGAACTTGTCTCATAATCAGTATGATCTTGATAATATTCATAAAACTTAATCTTGACGTTTGTTCGTTTTTAATTGTACATAATCGTACATAGCACTCCTTGGTAAAGGTAGTGGTCAGGGGTCGTAAATCATGGCTAATACACTTACCTAAGTAGAAAACCACCTTGTAGTGTTAGGTAAATCAGTTGTTTGCCATTATTTTAATTTATACATTCATTCATTATTGACAGTCGTCACAATAGTAGACGACGTGTCTTTAACACATATTGATGCTTATCATTTTTACATGGCAGAACGCCAATGGCAGTAGCCATTTTTCTACTTAGAACTTGTCTCATAATCAGTATGATCTTGATAATATTCATAAAACTTAATCTTGACGTTTGTTCGTTTTTAATTGTACATAATCGTACATAGCACTCCTTGGTAAAGGTAGTGGTCAGGGGTCGTAAATCATGGCTAATACACTTACCTAAGTAGAAAACCACCTTGTAGTGTTAGGTAAATCAGTAGTGTTTGGTAATAGCCATATTACGGTAGAATTGTTCTTTTCACTTTTGGTCCATCTGTGGACTGATACGTTTTACTAATCCCCTGGTGTGTTTTGTCGGTACTGATTGTTATTCGATCATATTCCCTCCATAGTTTTATTTTGTATGATTTACAATATGCAACGTAAACTGTTAGTCACAAGTTTCTTTATTTAATGTCTTATTGCTAAATTGTTGCTAGTTGTTTGTAACTAGTATACTGCAGTTTTGTTTATCTTGACTGTAATTAATTGTGGCAACTTGTGAAGGGTCTCAGGAGTCATCCGACCCTGGTGTGATCAGCACCAGTGTTGAACTAACCTTCCACCCCAATTTGTGGTTGGTTTCCCTTGATCCCTGGGAATCAGGTTTCACCGTCCACTTCCAATTCAGCCATTAAATGGTTTGATAATTAAATTATGTTATCTTGGCTCTTAAGCCGGTGTCATTTGATTCTTTCTTGCTTAGTAGTTATAATTTGTTATGGGCTGGTGTGCCCTTTTTATTGCGTTAGTCGGACTCGTCGGGTCCTTCAGAGGTTGTAGGCCTCGTATCTTAGTGGTTTATTGTAACAATTGTAGTTCTGTAGTTTATATATAGGTGTACAATTGTTTGATGATTAATGGTAGCCATGGTGTTGTACCATTGGTCTACACAGTTTACAAAATTCGTTTGTAGCTATATTAGCAGTGGTAATTGCGGTCGTAGTTGTTTGCAGCACTTGCAGTAGCAAGTGCGCGGGGTAGACGAAATTATTGGTACATTGTTTAAATCAGTGCTTGCAGTGGCAAGCGCACCATGCAAGTAGAGTTGTCGGTTTCCGACTTGTTTGTCTTACTGTTGCATTGGTGGCTTAAGTACCGTTAGAATGATTGTTCATGAAAAAAACGGTATTTGGTTTGGAAAGTTTCCTAACCACATTGTCATTAGATTAGCCAAGTCGTCCCTCACATTAGACTCACAGTAGCGTAAACGCTCGGAATTTGTTTCTCCACATGTGTCGTCACGACAAGGTTCTAGCGTCACTGTATTGTGTGTACACAAGATTAGGTTTGGACTTTGAACATAACAGGACGGTATACTCACAAAATTCTTCCACGTTTTCAATATAATCTCTCTTTACAGTTTGGTATTACGATACCCTGGTATGGTGGTTAAAGGTCCCCATTACAGGCGACGGTCTCGCGGAGCTCAAGGCCCCCCTGGTCCGCTTACCCTGATGCCCTGGGTGATCCTTTCCACGACGTTATGGTAGTAGTGGCGCTCGCCTCTGGCGGTGCCTATTGCTACAGCGCTTGGTCGTCAATGGAGGTATGATATTGAGTTTGTATTAATGTTACAGGAGTAGGAATTATTCATTCGGTGCGAGAGCGTTTAGACGGTCTGCTGGGCTTGGTAGCCCTCTTCCCTATATTCGGGGATTATATTTCTCAGTTGTATTCTACTCATTGGGTTGTGGCGGGTGGGGTACTGTCGGCGGTAGTCCGTACTGGACTTCCACATGAAAATGGACCATCGCTAATGTACTCATGACGTTTGTGTCTCCTCCTGGCTGAGCTCTCAGCTGGTCCTTAACGGGGGTAAGATTCCCGGGTCTTTATGCCCTTGGCCAGCTTCCTGGCTCACACCACCACTAGACTTCAGTATTACCGTTCGTCTTCTCAATAACGCACCTATTACAATCAACTCATGTGTGTGCCTCAAGGGCTAACACTTGCAAGCCAAAGGCTCTGCTAACACATAATTCCATTAAGACAAAGACGTTTCGTACCTCACAAACGGTTCCTAAGTCCCAAGCTCACTGTCTTAACCTAGTATCTCGTCATCAGAGCGGTACTCCGCTCTGATACCACTTTGTAACACCCCTCTCAAATAAACACGTAATAGTCACTCACGTTAACAGAAAATTAAAACGTCTTACAGCGGAAGAATAAACAACGATTAAAACTTACTCGGGTGTCACCTGCCATTACTCGCCCATGCGAGTAACGAAGCAGAAACTAAATCCATCACTAAACAACACACTACTAAACCGCTGTGACAACGAGATATCTCCTATACATCATACTAAGTCCACATCCTTAACAATCGACCAGTGAGCGTCTACTCAAATCCCAAATAATACAACTTTACCATCATACATCCACAGACTGATATCGTTATACAATAAATTCTTACGCAATTATTAAAGTAAGCCTATCTACCCTGTCCCCGCACTTCGGCTTCAACGAAGATCAACAACCTGCACAATAAGTGTAGTCTCAGCGATAGACGCTGAGTATGCCGGGCCTTGACCCTATTGGTCACTTGTCATTTTTAACCATCTTGATATTAGATTGATTTCATGCTTTACCATTTTACATATATAGTAAATACTGTAACAACATGCATGATTATATAACCATCCATCCAATCCAAACAGTCATTTATAAATATACGCAGCACTGTCACACATCATACAATACAGTAGCATTGATAACTCATTCGTCGTATGTTAACATAATCACGTATTACAACATTCGGCCCCCCGGGCCCTCACATATCATTTGATTTGGTTAGCACTGTCGGGCGTCAATTAGGACAGCCCGAGATATACTCACTTGGACAGTAGTCCCACGTACACACAAGGTGCTCACTGCCCTGATCATCCCAAGACTCCGGGACTATTTCACTTTGCCTTTGTAAAGGCGTCCATTTAGGTGGCCAAGGGCCTGGTGCCAACGGTAGCACACTCCGCCTGACAATCTATCTAGGTTCGTTCAGGATTAACTAGGGTAAATCCGATACGGGATAACCCAAGAGATCTCTACGCGCGACCAGCAGCCAGTGGCTGTCTGGATTAAGGTACATCATCACATTCATTCACACTCCACTGTTAACTTCATTAGTTAGGTTGCCAGTTACAGTTTTAATTATGGAGAACATCACTTACATTGTTGGCTGCCCTGTGGGTCTTACGCATGCCTAGAATAATACTAGGTAGTATTTATGTTCGAGTTGAAGCTCTAGGGACCGACAATGTCGTGTCCCGTCCCTAAGTGTTTTACTTAGGTTATAACTACATACTTGTAATACTTAGCGTATTAGGTCAAGCAACGATAATTCCAATCACACGTCTCGCATATGTAGTTTTATATAAGTCGATCTATAGTCGACGTAGTATTAATCCCGTAGGACGTTCGTGCACAAATTAATAATACAGTAACACAGATATCCATCACACACATAATCACATACATACATCCACACAAGTTATTTATCAAACAAATCTGAGCCCGAGGAATTCCTCAGGACAACTCGGATCAAACCCCTTTACATACCGTACACCGTGTCAAGGTCGCGCAGTGTAGACCGCTAAGGCTATCGAGCGCGCACGTCTGAAAGGCGATCTAGGAATACAAGGAACGCTAAGAGTCAATCCACATGACAGTATGATTCGGTATTTCCGAATAACGTCTGTAATCCCGGTACTACGCCCCCGAGTTTTCAACTGTTACTAGTTAAAGCATAGTTATCTTAAAAATTCCTTACTCGTAGTAAAAATTAATATTCGGTTTAACATAGACGTCGGTTTTTATTCGAACGTCGTGGTTAACGGTTTCCAACGTAAGAATTGTATTTTCCCATCCCGAAGTATTTATAAGCGTTACACTTAATACGAATTCGTTCGTTCGTATAATTAATTCAACTGTTATAACGCATGCATAGGTATATGTTATAACCTATAGTTGCATGCATGGTTATATTTTATAACCTATAGTTGTATGTGTTCCATGCAACGTTAGTTTATATTGCATGGTTTATTACTATTCTTTGATATACCTTATATTGTACAACTTCCCCAATGTGTAACAAGTTGTATTCATTTAAAACTTTATGACTTTATAGTATACATTTATACTAATAAGTTAATACTCACTATGTACTCATTATATGGTTTGTAAACCATATTATATATATGCATGTGGTTTGCGCCAGTATACATATGTGTATATACACCTTGTTTTCTCAATGAAATAAGAAGCTTGTATTATGTACACATTATTCCTTATACGAGGTTTATTTAAACCATTCCAATTCATATATTAACCATAGTATTTATGTCATTGTATACTATAGTTTATATCTTCATTTTTGATGTATGAATGTACACCTGAATGCGCTAGTGAGATAGTTTTAATAAACTATACTTTTGGCCACATAATATTATTTAGTGTTTCACTTATTACCATGATATCACATAGTATGATATTTTATTGTCATTAACTTATAACATATAGTTTTAGTAATTGTTTGTATGAGTACCAAAAAGCATATACATGTGATATACTTATTCTTCTTTATTCCCCATAATTTTCATCAATCACAATATACCCACATGACTTATACCATATTATAAATGCCTTATTTTTATAACATAAAGCTTCGTAATAAAACATAGCCCAAGGTTTTATAACACTTTGTTATGATTACCGGAATTGTATATACATTTTATTCCATTTCCTTTCAAATCCCATACACTCCAAGTATCACAATTTCACCACAATTCTTATAGCATACTTAACTTACCGTATATCATTTAAATCGTATAGTGTAAATATATTATATGGTTTGAAATTTCCGAAAATACCAAACAGTCCCTTAGGTTCTGTTGTTTTTGTTTTAACCCTTCAACTTTTCACATTTATTCTTTTATCACAAACCTCTTAATATTTTTACCTACATTTGTTATATCATCCAAACATTACAATAATTATAACATATAGTTTGTATATGTTATTTTCTTCCATATTACCGAACAGCCCATAGCTGTTTGGTAGATTTCTTTTCCAGCCACTATCTTTTCCTTATTTACAAAATAACCACATATATCATCATAATGTTTATACATGTGTTATACTATATGTTTTTAATATTCATTATTGAATATAACCTATAGTTTCTTACCATTATTTGCGCACAACCCCATGAACTTTTAAAAAAAATCTTATTTCCGCCCACAAATCTTTTTCCTTATCTTCATTTTGACCCCTTCTTTTATAATGTACTTTCTATTTGTCACAAAACTATGTATTATACACTCTTATTAATATACCCACTTATATAACTCCAAGAATTCCCAAATTTAATACTTAAGATATAAACAATCATATTAACCAAATTACACCTCTAATTTTCAGTATTTACATTTTATACTCCATAAGTTTTATAAATTCAACATTCCTCTTATAATGTTAACATAAGTTCATAAATTAATTATTTATGACATTAAATTTGGTCAAACCCCCTAATATGGTCTATGTTGACCCAATAATTTTCAGTTTGACTAGGAGTGTATAATTATAGTTTGACCCCTATAATTTTCATAAATTATATTTTGTCTCAAAACTTTATTAAATTTTTATATGATTCATGAAATAAGGTTTTAATGCATAGTCTTCGGTTATTATTTATAGTCAACTCCAAAATTTATTTAAATTACAATTGAACCCAAACTATTACGGTAATATTTATTTTTGTTCTAAATTCATTTTAAATCCATTTTTAACTTAATATGGCAATTAAGTTAAATGGCCTAAAATGCTTGGCCTTGTTACATTAATTTACATTGGATAAAATTACACATAAATGTTATAAAAACCATATTGATTACGGTTTATCCTATGGTTTTTCTTAAATGTTTCCTAAAATCATTTAATTAATCTTTATGACATAATATGTCATCTAAACCTTATATTATCAACTAAAAATGTTATAAAACATTATAATGCATAGTTTAGTCATTTAAGACCATGTTTGGTCTCGGTTTTCATCACCCATACTCTAATATTTTTATAAATTATGTTTTTGACCCATAATTAATTTCCTTGACCTTATAGGTCATTAACACACCAAAACTAACCAACCAAAATTGTTATTAAACATTTTAATACATAATTGAATTATATGATCCTATCTAAACCCACGGCTTGTATATATTTATACAACAAAATACCATGAAAACCATCTTATATCATAAGGTAAGTATTACTCACCTAGTTTGATTTTCCAAGCTTCCAAACACACCAAACAGCACTTTAACCCTTCGGCCTAATTTTTAACACAAGGTTTGATAAGTCTTTGAGGCACTAATTATATAAGCTTAATATATACATTATTAGGAGCAAAATACTCACTTGTATAAGTATATTTGGGTCTGTTCCTTTACGGTTTTGTGCAGGAGGTTTTCAATGATTTTTTTTTTCCAACAGCACCTCATGCCATGAAAAGAACACATGTTAGCCATATAAGCATGGTTATTATGGGTTGATTTATGCTTGTAAAGTACATAGTATTTACCTTATTTGAAGCTGGGTTCAAGGCTTACTTGCGCCTGGTTTTTATGAGCAAAAACAATGTTAAAACTGGTGCTTAAAACTAGTACACACTCTCGGTAATACATGGGGAATAAGGCATGGTTTTAAGCTAGAAAACACATGCTATTTACCTTACTATGGAGCTGGTTTATGGGTCATTCACGCCTGTTTTTCAGTGGGCAAAATAGAATGTTAAACTGTTGTTTATACCAGTAGGTACACTGGGTAATATAAGGAGGAAAAGGTGGCATTTTTCTCTTACCGAAACAAGGTAAATCAAGAGTGTTGCTTGGACTTTGCTACTGCATGAACCAAGGTACTTCTCCTCTGTTTTTGTACGTGAAGAATGCAGTGAATAGGCTAGGGAAACACTGGAAGAAGACTGGTAATATAACAGAGATAGAGTAAGGTTTTTCCCTTACCGAGAAAGGCTAGCAATGGAGCTTCTTGCCTGGATTTTTTTTTCTTACCGAGAAGGATGAGAATGAGGCTCTATACTTGGTTCTTCTTCTTCACCATGCAGGGCAGTTTCTTCTGGTTTTGGACGTGAAAAAAAATAGGGAGATAGCCCAGTCCATGCTAGACATATAACCGGTACAACAAGGAGATACAACTGTGGTGGAACTCACCGAAATGGTGAAGAAAAGAGACTTTCACCTGGATTTTTTTCTCTTCAACCAGGGTATACTTCTCTGTTTTTTTTTCACGTAAAGAAACAAGAAGAGAGCTTAGTATAGGCTGGGGACATTACCGAAATGGAGGAGGAAGATCAAGTTGTGTTTTTTCCTCTGCTTCCTGTACGTGAAAGGAGCAAGGAGAGGAGCTTAGAAGGAGCTGGGTCCTTTACCGGAAATGAGAAGGAAAGAATGAGCTAGGTTGTGCAGGTTTTTACCTTGAAAGGGTGATGAAAACCAACCCCCTTTCTTCTTCTGTTACCAGCCGAGTAACAACACTACTTCAAGCCCAACACAACCTTTGTTTGCTGGATGCAATAGACTTGGTGAGTTCCATGAATAGAGGAAGAAGAGAGGAGTACAACAGATATATATTTTTTTTGTCATAGCAGCTTACCTAGTTCGTGATGCAGCAGCCATGGAAGATGAGTATTGTTCACGGTGAAAGAAACAGCAAGGAAAAGCTGTGATGCTTCCGGTTCTGGAATGATAGGAGCGGAAGGAGAAGGTACCGAAATGGAAGAAAAAGAAATCGGCTATAATAGTGTTGGGTATTAGGCTCGGGCAAGGGAGTCAAGGTACATCTTTCTAGCTATCTAGGGAACCTCTTATGCTTGTAGATGCTGTCGGGTTGGACTCAGCAAGAAAGAAAAACTGGAGCTTCCGTGGGAAGAAGAAGCCAGGGTGATAACCGAAAAGAAAATGTAAGCGGCTATAGGTAGTAGTGCGTGTTAGTATGGCTAGAATGTCATTGAAGTAGTCAATTAGATTGAAGTTGTCGGATGGGACAAGCAGGGATGGGGTCAGTAGTTTAGTTATTATATATACTAACTATGTACCTAACTTGTATAGTGATGGTCATGATGTATAATATGTATATATATGTCATAGGCTGAGTAGTAGGCGGGCTCTTGCAGATTTGCAAATGGGTAGTATTGGTAGCAGTAGTACGGTAGGAGTAAATGGATTGCTTGTCAATATATGTATATTATGTATATTCATGTAATAAAGTACCCATATTTGATGTATGGTGCTTGGTGGTGTGCAGGTCCCGCAAGTGGGTAAGGTGGGCGAATAGACAGACGGAAATGATCAGATGGGATTGGAGAAATAAGGTTATCTGTTAATATTATCAAAATAATGTACCTATGTTACTTTATTTAAGTAAGGATGGTGACTCACCTTTAATCAGCATTTGGGGACGGTAACATACTGATAAGTGCAAAACATATAGACTTTTTAAGGTTTAATCACCTTATTAATTGCAGCATTTTTAGTAATGTTTCCCATTTATCTTGGGTTTTTCCTATATTTATGTTATTATATTAACTGATGTATTATATGTGTTAAAATGTAGGAAAAATGACAAACAAAGACATATATTATAAAGGATAGTAGAACTCACGTGAGGAAGCACGCATGAATTGCATGCAACCGCCTCAGAAGAGGGCGGACAACACTGGAGATGAAGAAGAATAGAGGCAACCGCCTCATAACAGGCGGACAAGATAGAGAGTACCGCCACTTAAGAGGCGGACAGCTCTAATGCAACCGCGAGGCGGTCGATACAGAGTGTACCGCTAGATATCTAGCGGACAAGAGATAGAACCGCGAGGCGGTTGACACAGAGAGGACCGCCCGTTATCAGGCGGTTGAATAACAGGGGAGACCGCCTATTAAGCAGGCGGACACGTGTAAATGTGTAGGAAATTAACGGGTTATCTTCTACCCAACTCGCTCTGCAAGAGTCGGCGCCTACCAGGAATCACGCACGCGTTTCAGCCCTGTCCCCTGCGCAATCAATATCTGCAATCAATGGGGAGCTGCAATCAACGAGCTCAATCAGTGAGCTGATGAGCTGCTGCTCTAATCTTCTTCCTCTATAAATACGAGCTTCATTCCTCCTCATCCAGTGTCCTTCCGGAGGCTCCTTCCGTGGTTCCTCTGGAGTTCCAACTCACGCACCATCTCATTTCTCTCCTTCCGCCTTCTCCATTTTATTTATTTTACAGTCCACCAAATCCACCTCTAGCCTACATACACAAAATAGCAGAGCGAGACGGAGTGATTACGGATGATTTCTATCATTCTTGTTTCTGTTATTCTATTTAATATGTTAGGCTAGTTTACATATGCTTTGGGAATAATTATTATGTTCTGTATTAATTATGCAATGTTTTTACTGGTTTTAATTTAATGAAGTTTGTTACGCTTAAAGCTCTTCTCTCGCCTTTTTAATAGATCTCGCGAATTTTAAATTGCTTGCTAAGTCTATTTTGATCAGACCAGGTGATAAATAGATAGGTTGATTAAACCGTAAATCTGGAGAAAGCTCTATTATGATTTAATGGGTTAGTATTTTCAGATGCAATTATATTTCCTGGAATTTAACGTCCGTTTACATAAGAGTGCTCGAAGCCTGATAGACCGGGCATTTCTGGTAAACGAGTTCTTATGAGGCTATGACTTAGTCCTTAAGATATTTTAAAAAAGGAATTTTGCCAGACAATTATAATTAAACCAGTAGGAATAGCATGAAAGAGCATAATATATTAATCTGAACCAGAGTCCCGTTTAGTTTATCTGTTAATTTAGTTTATTTTATCTTTTCTTTTATTTATAAAAACAAGTCAATTAATCCCCCCCTTTTAGTGACACGCTTAGGTACTATAATATGTACATTAGTCCCGTGGTTCGATATCCGGTCGCTTACATTTCACTATACTACTGCGACCGGGATTTGTTTGCAGCCCGACGTTTATTTTGGGTTTTAATTTCTTTTCTTTCTTTTAATAATTACACCACTTAAACCACTCACAATATACGTCTGCACATACTATGTTATAAGTCTTAAACTGGCGGTGATATAGCAGTCAAGGTCAAGAGAATACATTGACCATAGACATGATTAAGAGGTAAAATGTTATTTTTGCACTATTTGGTTTTTATAAAACAATGCACATATTTTTGGTTATTTTGAAAAACTTGATTTATACATTTCAATGTGGTACATTATGTCCCATTAGTATATTTAAGGGTATTTAAGACCCTAAAATTAAATAGGACTCATTTTGAAGGCACTCTCACAAAAATGTGCTTTAAGGAAGCTTGGTGCACATTTTGTAATCTAATGAATTTCTGAGCTTGGTTTCCCATGGAAATGGTTTTAATATGTTCATTTATGTGTTATAAGGCTCAGGTTAAATTTTAGGTCAAACGGAGTTCGTTTGTATATTTAATCACCCTAAAAGGTCAAAGGGTGTAATTCTTGTTTTCTGTTAAACTTTGTTGTGTTTAATTTATTTTTAAGCATGTTTAGGCCTTAATTTAATTGATTATATGTTTAATCAATTTTAATTAATTAGGGGTATTTCAGGTTGAGTATGAGTTTGGTGGGTGATTTAAGAAGGTATTAATGTGCCAAAATGATGTTGGAACGTACTAGGACACTTGTGGAAAATTGGAGTAAATAAGCACTTTGGGAAATGGTTCTGCAGTCGACCGACCCAGGGGACCGACCCTGTCTGGGTCGGTCGAGCTGAAATTGTTAATTCGGATGCTCTCTGCATCCGACCGACCCACGGGACCGACCCAGGGTGGGTCGGTCCGCCTTTATAAAAAAAGAAAGAAAATATGGGGCTTAAGTAGCAAACCATTGGGAGATTAATGATAGTGAGAAAGATTACATATAAGAACCATAACTTTAATGTTAATGGCAACATTAGAACTATTAAATCACAATGTTAATTAATGAGAAACCTTGAGATAAGGTGAGTAATAGTGAAAGGTTAACAGAATGTAAGAAACGACAAAGAACGTCGTAGGTTATGACAAGTAGTCAAAGTTAATATAGAAAATTGACCGTTCTGACTTAGAGAACTAGTCGAAATGGCAGCCGGGACTAAGAGGTCGTCACGTTAGGCTAGCCATCCTCGAGTGACAGGTATGGTTTTTTGCAACCTATGTTCTACCGGGTTACACCGGCTTGTGTCCAACCTGTTTTTTTTTTTTGTGTTTGCCACCTTGCAAGATATAGCATGAAATGAGTTTATAGTAATTCATTTATGTGGCATATTTAGTTCCGATACCGTTTAACCTCGAATATGTGTTAAACCGTAGCTAACCGTCTCTAGGATCACATAAGAGATCGGTATTCAGATTTAACGACCCAACCTAAGGGAACGTTCTAACTACGGCTATCGTGTGTTAGGTGTGTACTGTTTGTTGTGTGTAAGTGTGTTCATCCTCTTTGTGTATGTCGTTGTGTAACGACTGTTGTTTGTTCATGTATGTCGAATGTACCTTACCTACCTGTGTGTCTAAGTGAACTTGACTAACCATAATGTAACTTGTGGCAATAGCCCCTTGGAGGGAGCTTCTAGCCAATGTGTTATTTGGGGGTGAGGAATCCGGTGTCCCGGTCGCGCGCGTATGTACGGGAGTTGATATCTATATTTGATTCACTCTCTCCTTTTTTTGTTCGATTGTTTTCCTCTTGGAATTCAATCTCCCTGGAGCCAATAGCTGGCTCTCCTACCTTGACTATTATTCGGGTTAGGGGGATTTGTGTATGGTGTGATCGGACTATATTAAGACCGACACATC